>OY755249.1:1848780-1870713 GCA_963576725.1 Azorinus chamasolen
GTAAACACAATTTCGGAAGTTACATTTGAATTGGCAGCTGGCTGCCAGTTGCCAGTTGACGGTTCGCCTGTAAACACAGTTTCTTAAGCTATATTTGAATTGGTAGCTGGCTGCCAGTTGCCAGTTGACTATTCGTGATCAACTCTGTGTTAATATGTTAAGAGCGAATTGTCAGCTGGCTGCCAGTTGCCAGTTGACAGTTCACATAAACATGTATGAAGGTATAATGAAAGTCGAATTGGCAGCTGGCTGCCAGTTGCCAGTTGACGGTTCGCCAGTAAACACAATTTCGGAAGTTACATTTGAATTGGCAGCTGGCTGCCAGTTGCCAGTTGACGGTTCGCCAGTAAACACAATTTCGGAAGTTACATTTGAATTGGCAGCTGGCTGCCAGTTGCCAGTTGACGGTTCGCCTGTAAACACAGTTTCTTATGCTATATTTGAATTGGCAGCTGGCTGCCAGTTGCCAGTTGACTATTCGTGATCAACTCTGTGTTAATATGTTTAGAGCGAATTGTCAGCTGGCTGCCAGTTGCCAGTTGACAATTCACATAAACATGTATGAAGGTACAATGAAAGTCGAATTGGCAGCTGGCTGCCAGTTGCCAGTTGACGGTTCGCCAGTAAACACAATTTCGGAAGTTACATTTGAATTGGCAGCTGGCTGCCAGTTGCCAGTTGACGGTTCGCCTGTAAACACAGTTTCTTAAGCTATATTTGAATTGGTAGCTGACTGCCAGTTGCCAGTTGACTATTCGTGATCAACTCTGTGTTAATATGTTAAGAGCGAATTGTCAGCTGGCTGCCAGTTGCCAGTTGACAGTTCACATAAACATGTATGAAGGTATAATAAAAGTCGAATTGGCAGCTGGCTGCCAGTTGCCAGTTGACGGTTCGCCAGTAAACACAATTTCGGAAGTTACATTTGAATTGGCAGCTGGCTGCCAGTTGCCAGTTGACGGTTCGCCAGTAAACACAATTTCGGAAGTTACATTTGAATTGGCAGCTGGCTGCCAGTTGCCAGTTGACGGTTCGCCTGTAAACACAGTTTCTTATGCTATATTTGAATTGGCAGCTGGCTGCCAGTTGCCAGTTGACTATTCGTGATCAACTCTGTGTTAATATGTTAAGAGCGAATTGTCAGCTGGCTGCCAGTTGCCAGTTGACAGTTCACATAAACATGTATGAAGGTATAATAAAAGTCGAAGGTATAATAAAAGTCGAATTGGCAGCTGGCTGCCAGTTGCCAGTTGACGGTTCGCCAGTAAACACAATTTCGGAAGTTACATTTGAATTGGCAGCTGGCTGCCAGTTGCCAGTTGACGGTTCGCCTGTAAACACAGTTTCTTATGCTATATTTGAATTGGCAGCTGGCTGCCAGTTGCCAGTTGACTATTCATGATCAACTCTGTGTTAATATATTAAGAGCGAATTGTCAGCTGGCTGCCAGTTGCCAGTTGACAATTCACATAAACAGGTATCTATGTAAAATAAAAGTCGAATTGGCAGCTGGCTGCCAGTTGCCAGTTGACGGTTCGCCAGTAAACACAATTTCGGAAGTTACCTTTGAATTGGCAGCTGGCTGCCAGTTGCCAGTTGACGGTTCGCCTGTAAACACAGTTTCTTATGCTATATTTGAATTGGCAGCTGGCTGCCAGTTGCCAGTTGACTATTCGTGATCAACTCTATGTTAATATGTTAAGAGCGAATTGTCAGCTGGCTCCCAGTTGCCAGTTGACAATTCACATAAACATGTATGAAGGTATAATAAAAGTCGAATTGGCAGCTGGCTGCCAGTTGCCAGTTGACGGTTCGCCAGTAAACACAATTTCGGAAGTAACATTTGAATTGGCAGCTGGCTGCCAGTTGCCAGTTGACGGTTCGCCTGTAAACACAGTTTCTTATGCTATATTTGAATTGGCAGCTGGCTGCCAGTTGCCAGTTGACTATTCGTGATCAACTCTGTGTTAATATGTTAAGAGCGAATTGTCAGCTGGCTGCCAGTTGCCAGTTGACAATTCACATAAACAGGTATCTAGGTATAATAAAAGTCGAATTGGCAGCTGGCTGCCAGTTGCCAGTTGACGGTTCGCCAGTAAACACAATTTCGGAAGTTACCTTTGAATTGGCAGCTGGCTGCCAGTTGCCAGTTGACGGTTCGCCTGTAAACACAGTTTCTTATGCTATATTTGAATTGGCAGCTGGCTGCCAGTTGCCAGTTGACTATTCGTGATCAACTCTGTGTTAATATGTTAAGAGCGAATTGTCAGCTGGATGCCAGTTGCCAGTTGACAGTTCACATAAACATGTAAGAAGGTATAATAAAAGTCGAATTGGCAGCTGGCTGCCAGTTGCCAGTTGACAATTCACATAAACAGGTATCTAGGTAAAATAAAAGTCGAATTGGCAGCTGGCTGCCAGTTGCCAGTTGACGGTTCGCCAGTAAACACAATTTCGGAAGTTACCTTTGAATTGGCAGCTGGCTGCCAGTTGCCAGTTGACGGTTCGCCTGTAAACACAGTTTCTTATGCTATATTTGAATTGGCAGCTGGCTGCCAGTTTCCAGTTGACTATTCGTGATCAACTCTATGTTAATATGTTAAGAGCGAATTGTCAGCTGGCTGCCAGTTGCCAGTTGACAATTCACATAAACATGTATGAAGGTATAATAAAAGTCGAATTGGCAGCTGGCTGCCAGTTGCCAGTTGACGGTTCGCCAGTAAACACAATTTCGGAAGTTACATTCGAATTGGCAGCTGGCTGCCAGTTGCCAGTTGACGGTTCGCCTGTAAACACAGTTTCTTATGCTATATTTGAATTGGCAGCTGGCTGCCAGTTGCCAGTTGACTATTCGTGATCAACTCTGTGTTAATATGTTAAGAGCGAATTGTCAGCTGGCTGCCAGTTGCCAGTTGACTATTCACATAAACAGGTATCTAGGTATAATAAAAGTCGAATTGGCAGCTGGCTGCCAGTTGCCAGTTGACGGTTCGCCAGTAAACACAATTTCGGAAGTTACCTTTGAATTGGCAGCTGGCTGCCAGTTGCCAGTTGACGGTTCGCCTGTAAACACAGTTTCTTATGCTATATTTGAATTGGCAGCTGGCTGCCAGTTGCCAGTTGACTATTCGTGATCAACTCTGTGTTAATATGTTAAGAGCGAATTGTCAGCTGGCTGCCAGTTGCCAGTTGACTATTCACATAAACAGGTATCTAGGTATAATAAAAGTCGAATTGGCAGCTGGCTGCCAGTTGCCAGTTGACGGTTCGCCAGTAAACACAATTTCGTAAGGTTACCTTTGAATTGGCAGCTGGCTGCCAGTTGCCAGTTGACGGTTCGCCTGTAAACACAGTTTCTTATGCTATATTTGAATTGGCAGCTGGCTGCCAGTTGCCAGTTGACTATTCGTGATCAACTCTGTGTTAATATGTTAACAGCGAATTGTCAGCTGGCTGCCAGTTGCCAGTTGACAGTTCACATAAACATATATGAAGGTATAATAAAAGTCGAATTGGCAGCTGGCTGCCAGTTGCCAGTTGACGGTTCGCCAGTAAACACAATTTCGGAAGTTACATTTGAATTGGCAGCTGGCTGCCAGTTGCCAGTTGACGGTTCGCCTGTAAACACAGTTTCTTATGCTATATTTGAATTGGCAGCTGGCTGCCAGTTGCCAGTTGACTATTCGTGATCAACTCTGTGTTAATATATTAAGAGCGAATTGTCAGCTGGCTGCCAGTTGCCAGTTGACAATTCACATAAACAGGTATCTAGGTAAAATAAAAGTCGAATTGGCAGCTGGCTGCCAGTTGCCAGTTGACGGTTCGCCAGTAAACACAATTTCGGAAGTTACCTTTGAATTGGCAGCTGGCTGCCAGTTGCCAGTTGACGGTTCGCCTGTAAACACAGTTTCATATGCTATATTTGAATTGGCAGCTGGCTGCCAGTTTCCAGTTGACTATTCGTGATCAACTCTATGTTAATATGTTAAGAGCGAATTGTCAGCTGGCTGCCAGTTGCCAGTTGACAATTCACATAAACATGTATGAAGGTATAATAAAAGTCGAATTGGCAGCTGGCTGCCAGTTGCCAGTTGACGGTTCGCCAGTAAACACAATTTCGGAAGTTACATTTGAATTGGCAGCTGGCTGCCAGTTGCCAGTTGACGGTTCGCCTGTAAACACAGTTTCTTATGCTATATTTGAATTGGCAGCTGGCTGCCAGTTGCCAGTTGACTATTCGTGATCAACTCTGTGTTAATATGTTAAGAGCGAATTGTCAGCTGGCTGCCAGTTGCCAGTTGACTATTCACATAAACAGGTATCTAGGTATAATAAAAGTCGAATTGGCAGCTGGCTGCCAGTTGCCAGTTGACGGTTCGCCAGTAAACACAATTTCGGAAGTTACATTTGAATTGGCAGCTGGCTGCCAGTTGCCAGTTGACGGTTCACTAGCGATCACAATTCATTAAAATTTCATTTGAATTGGCAGCTGGCTGCCAGTTGCCAGTTGACGATTCGCGAGTATCATATTGAATTGGCAGCCGTGTAGTGAAATTGGCTGCCAGTTGCCAGTTGACGATTCGCGAGTATCTTATATTTGAATCGTCAGCCGTGTGTTCAGGATTCAATTGGCAACTGGCAACTGGCAACTGGCAGCTAACTTCACGCACATTAAAGATGTTATGTTGTGTGTTGCTGGAAACGTTGATTTAGAAATTGACATTGGCAATGCATGACGTTCATCATGCATTAAGCAGCTACCTGCCTAGACCAGTTTCAATTCTTCTTTGCCCAAGGTTATCGTTTGTCTTTTACATATCCATAAAGTATTAAAATCTCAAGACAAGGTAACCCATCCCTCATAGGCTATTTTTTAGATCCAACCTCTTTGAATAAATCTACTGAAAATGAGCATTAACTAGAGAAAAGGAAACTTTCAGATTTTGTAGTTTGAAACAATTGTGATAAATCGAGCATTTGATCCTATAGGAGCAAATGCTCTATTTATCACAATGGTTTCAACATGTGATTTTTGGAGAGGTGTCGAAAGGCGTCAATATGAGAGAATGGGTTAGAGTAAACGTTAGTTTGAAATGTCCGTTACTCAATAATGACGCTTTTCTGTATGTATTTGCACACAGAGTAGACCCAGATCAGACTGCTCCTATAGTAGCCGTCCGATCAGGGTCTGCTCTGTTTGCTTATGAGATTTTCATAGACCTGTCTCTACAGATTCTAATAATACCACACAATACTGTACATTTGCCTATATATAAAAATATGCTAATAAATATTCATGGTGTCATTAATTCTTACATGAATATTATTGGAGTGAAAGGTTACGCTCTTCTCGTGGTAAGCCCAACCTGGCTGTCATAAGCAAACAGCTTGAATCCAGATGAGATGCCGAGTAACTCGGCGTCTCATCAGGATCCAAACTGTTTGACACTATGTCAAAATTTTCTTAAAATCTTTCACGAATAGGATTGGGGTAAAACTTGCAACGAACCAGAGTTTTACCAAACTTTATATCATTCAGCATGAACACTTCCGGCCATTTGTATTGATTGTAATGGAGCTGTAGAAAACTATTGATACAGAAAACGGGATTAAAGCCCCGAGAATAGCGCCCTCTGGAGTCTCACACAGACCCTAAAATGACAGGAGTGCATAACGCTGAGTTATCGATCGCGTAAATTGGACTGATATTGTGAGGATAATCAGCAGTTAGTTCACTCAGCACTATGAACTAGCTGGTGATAAACGCGATCATAAGGAGCCAAATTGTTTGGAATTATTGTCACTTTTGAACAAAGACATGTAGGATAGTTTTATCATTTATCTCATGAATATTTTAATGTAAGAAATAATGATATCATTAATAATGTATTCTCTTAATTTTTATAATAGTATGTTTTGGTCATGGCAGAAACTGCAGAATCGCATCTAAATTATTCCATTAGCAAAAAGAATGCTCCTACAGGATGGAGCTTTCTGATCAGCAAGAAAAAACAAGAGCTGTCCGCAGACAGCGCGCTCCACTTTCTTTAGTGCTGGATAGTGTAGTGGAAGTCTAAGTCAGAAAGGGGAGATAACTATAGCAAAATTAATTTTAGGGTTACCTGCCCTTGTGAAATGGGTCCCCCTTGTAACAGTTAAAATGTATACCAAAGTTGAACCAAATATCTTGGACAGTTTCTGAGACATGGACCTGAACATAAAACTTAACCAACAATGAAAATTCTAAGTCGAAAAAGGGGCATAACTATAAAAAAAAAAATTAGGGTTACCTACCCTTGTGAAATGGGTTCCCCTTGTAATAGTAAACATGCATACCAAATATGAACCAAATATCTTTGATGGTTTCTGAGAAAAGGACCTTAACAAAAAAGTTAACCAACACTGACGAGAGGGTCATGACAATAGCTCCACTTTTTGAAAAAGTGGAGCTAATAACATTGCACAGCAATTTTCCAGGAGATCAATGTATATCCAGATCCCAGAGGATCATTCTGATCAGAATCTGTACTGTTTGTCATTCAAAATAATTTCGTAAAGTGAACCCTTTCATACTGAATGTACAATGTACTCTATCGCCTAGTAAGCACTGGCGATAGGGAAACTCTGATTTATCTGCGCATACAGCGAATGGGTGGCAGTGAAACCTACACGTATTATCAGGGCTAAACCCTTAATCTCAGGATTATCCATACCTTTTCCTCATAAAAACGTCTTTTCACACATTTGCAAACAGAGTAGACCCAGATCAGACGGCTCCTAAAGGAGCCGTCTGATCAGGGTCTGTTCTATTTGCGAACGGAATTTGATAAATTTGTTTCTTTACTTTCTAAAATGGCTGCAATGTTCCATCTTCCATATGTCATTATAACTATTTTGTCTATGAATATTCTGTAGGTGTTGAAATTTGGAATAAACGTAGAACAAGGAAATGGTTATACATGTATAAGAAATAATGACATCATGAATATATATTTCTATAATAGTATATGAACAAATTCTTGGCCATACCAGAAACCGTTGAACTATATCTAGAATACTTCATAAGGAAACAGAACAGACAGTTCTAATAGGGGTCTATTTCTAATAGGGGTCTGCTCTGTTTGTAAAGGCGTTGGCATACGTTAAAATAAACAGTAAGAAGGGGAGAGAGAGGGAGAAGGGACGAGAGAGGAAAGAGGGTATGAGTGAGAAAGAGAGAAAGAGAGAGAAAGAGAGAGAGAGGATGAGGGAGAGAATATGAGAGAGGAGCGAGAGAGAGATATATAGAGTGACAGAGAGAGGGGAGAGAGAATCGCATCTATATTATTCCGTTAGCAAATAGAGTAGAAAAGACACAGGCAAACTACATGTACATGTATACATGTATATATTTTTTATGTATCTATAATGTAAAGGGAAAGAGCATTTAACAATTGCTTTACAAATGACAAATTCTAAGTACGGTAGAACCGGTTTTAAGCGGCCATCAAAGATATGTCTAGTCTGGGGGGGGGGGGGGGTCTGTAAGACATGTGGTAGCTCAATGAAGGTCAAAAGCAATGCAGAAAGCTCATATAGGAGCTTTCTGCATCACTGTTGATCTAGTTAACCTTTAGCTTGCTGAGCAAATTACTTTTACATAACTTTTCATCCATTACATTTTAATTTTTTAGCTATAATCAGTTAGTATGCCAAAATGCTATCAGGGCGTCAAACAGTTTGGATCCTGATGAGACGCCGAGTTACTCGGCGTCTCATCTGGATCCAAACTGTTTGCATAGGTATTAACTCATCCGCCCATAGCAGGCTAAAGGTTAAATCAATTACATGCTTTTTAGACTCCAATGTTCTATACACGAATGGTCGCATAGGACAGGTTCTACTGTACAGAGACGGCTAATTAGACACATTTGCTCCACCAAATAGAAAACCAAACGAGCGGAACTATTTTTAAATCGACCAGGTGTAAGAATATCTGTATAATTAATTCAGTCAAATAGACTGGAAGAGCATCTGTCACTAACACATGTCAGAGTTGACGATAACTAAGGTCTCGAGAAAATGATACAATATGTGTATTGCATGTAATAAACAGTGTTGACATAGAATGTATAAGTTACACAGAAGTCTAGATAAGATGCGTTTATTAAAACATTTTCAAGAATAACTTCTTTATTTCTCCACCAAACCCTCTTACACAGAAGTCTAGATAAGATGCGTTTATTAAAACATTTTCAAGAATAACTTCTTTATTTCTCCACCAAACCCTCTTCATGACGATTCTAAAGAGTGGTTACAACATAGGGTTTGGTGGAGAAAGGTTTAGTATATGAGTGTATGTTGCTTTGTATGTGTCATGTAAAACTTTTCCTTCATATAAACGTGTTTTCACGCATTTGCAAACAGAGTAGACCCAGATCAGACTGTTCCTATAGGAGCCGTCTGATCAGGGTCTGCTCTGTTTGTTAATGGAATTTGATAAATCTGTTTCTTTAAGTGTTTAAAATGGCTACAATGGTACACCTTCCACATTTCATTATAAATATGTTGTCCATGAATATTTAATAGGTATTGAAAATTCGACTAAATATAGAATAGGGAAAGGGCTAATCCCCTGCTTGATAGATGCTCATTTTTACGCCTTTGCATAGGACTAACACACAAGACAGATCTTACCTGAATATTCATGTAAGAAATAATGACACCATGAATAATTCTTAGATAAACTTTTATAATGGTAGATTCTACATGGACCTTGGAAATTCTTAGCCTTGTCAAGAACTGTTGAATAAGATTTATATAATCTAATAAACCAAACCGAGCAGATTCTGATAAAACGGTCTTAAAATGAGCCGTCTGATCTGCGTCTACTCTGTTTGAAATGGCGATAAACGACGTCTCTATGGATTGAAAGATTGATCTTGAAGCCCAGCTAGTAGATTTTCTTTGAGTGGTAGCACTCATTACGTCAGTAAGCCTCACTACTTGATAAGCAATTATTTCAACCCTTTACTTCATGAATATCCATGTAAGAAATAATGAACTCATGAATATTAATTAGATTAATAGTTATTAGCTCATGGATACAAGAAGTTTCGACGATGGCATAAAATCATATCTATATTATATCATAAGCAAACAGAGAAGATCCTGATCAGACGGCTCCTATGAGAGCCGTCGGATCTGGGTCTACTCTGTTTCCAAGGCAGAAAAAGGAGTAGAAATGTATGGGAAAAGGGTTAAATGAACATTCGTCATTGAGAAGTGGATACAGAAAAGTTGAAAACTGATTAGTTTTTACTACACTTTAAAAATAAATGATGATACGGTCAGTCAGTCCATAGATTACTGTTAGGACACTTTTATGGTTGAAGGTGTTGCTTTCAGATCTTGGTATAATTTATCCAGGAAATGATCGTTAATAACTTCATAAAAACTTGATATACCCCATACATATAGTGTATTTAAGTGCTTGTCTATTTTTCTCTGATTCAGGGCTGATGCTTATCTGGGGGGGATTGTAACTGATCTGTTGTCATGACGAGTTATTATTGTATCAAGATTTATCAGAAGGATAAACTGTATCTATTTACGCCCATGTTTTAACCCGTTCCCTGTTGAATATTCATATCAGAAATTATGACGTCAGGAATACAGTAAAACCTCTCTATAACGACCACTAAATTACATAAAGTATTTTGTGTCAAAGGCAGGTGACTGCTTAAAGCAAGGTGAAAGTAAAACAGAACGCTCCTATAGGAGCGTTCTGTTTTACGTTCACCTTGCTTTAAGCAGCCACCTGCCCTAAATACCAACTAATGAAGACAATTTAGTGACCATTATAGAGAGATTTTACTGTATTTATTATAATGACTTATGTTCACAGTACTTCTTTTGGCATTAATTGAACTGTAGGGACAGATCTGTTACAATTCAATAAGCAGTAATTGTACTGTAATGTACATGCAGAACGTTTCTTCTTAACCCAATCCTTCATATTGCCGCCTTTTCACGCCTCTGTAAAAGTCACTTATTGAAACCATTGTTATAAATAGAGCATTAACTCCATAGGAGTTCTAAAATTTTCCTTTTCTGTAGTAAATGTTCCTTATCGGTAGATTTATTCAAAGATATTGGGTCTAAAATAACCTCAACATGAAATAAAGTCTAAAAATGAGTGAATGGGTTAAATTGGGATCTTGTGCAATATTGTCTACTTTCGATTCGATCAAGCTTTTGAGAAAAAAAACGAACTATTGACCGAGTGTCAGTTAGCTTGGATTTTGACGGTATGCCGAGTTACTCGGCGTCTCATCTGGATCCAATCTGTTCGCAAATGCCAATCAGGTCGTGACTAGCTGGTCCTTACCAAACAGTGTAGACCCAGATGAGAGGACTGTTCATCAGTCCCTGGATATTCAAGATAAGTTTGACCTGTTTGAAGTTTGGAAAAGTCTATTTGGACATTCAGGGTTGAAAGGGTCTTTTTATTGTCGAGATCTAAGACGATTATTATAGATACATGTGTTGAAGTTAACTCTTTCCGTCATATAAACATGTTTTCACGCATATGCAAACAGAGAAGAACTAGATCAGACAGCTCCTATAGGAGCCGCCTGATCAGGGTCTGCTCTGTTTGCTTATGGAATTTGATAGCTCTGTTTCTTTAGTTTCTAAAATAGCTACAATGTTCCACCTTCCATATTTCATTATAACTATGTTGTCCATGAATATCCAGTAGGTATTGAAATTTAGAATAAACATTGAACAGGGAAAGGGTTAAACTGTCCTATGTATATACATGTATGCATGGGCATTTGTATTAGCTGTTCAGCTGTTCAGTATTCATGTAATAAATACTCAGATAGTGACTAGTTATTAGCTGATGTTTTACAATCGTATTTGAAAACAGGGTTGTTGTTGCTGTTGTTGTTGTTGTTGTTTAACCTTGTCAGAAACTGTAGAATCAGATCTATACCATTTCATAAGCAAACTGAGCCGTCTGATCTGGGTCTACTCTGTTTGTAAAGGCATTGAAGCGTTTATATGAAGGAAAGGGTTGATAGTTATTACATATACACATACAGTAATACCGTTATCATCCGAAATGTTTAGCAAAGACACCTTTAAATATTTGTATGCGGGTACAATGTAGCAGCTTCATGCAGGGTTAAAGTAATGTAGACAGTTTCCAATGGACATGCCTGGATGACTTTCGCCCCGAATTCCGCTGCCATGGCACCTGTCGGTTCGATATTAATACTTATTTGTGTGTCCCGTTTAAATATGTTTAACTGTATATTAAATGTATCATAGAACATGAGATGAGCAAACAGGACACGGTTGTAGAAAACGTAAATAATATTTTTGACAGAAAACATACATTAAGGGATTAAAGTGTCTCCCCAAACTGATGTGATGGTGACATAACAGATTAAAAAACATTGTACACACGAGAACACCTGGGGTTTAATAGTCCATCTTTACATGTACATGTATAAAATACAGGTGATGTGCCAACAATGGTGTTTATCAATTCAGAAAAAAAACATACATATCATAGAATATCTTCAACGAATATATATTCCTAGTGTCCCAAAATAAAGCACGGACAAGCAATGAGGAAGGTGTCCTCTGATTTGTAAAATAATGTTGAAGAAAGTAGACACTGTATCAAGCAACCACATATGTTCAAAATGTAATAAACTCCTTTTAAAGAATGTACCCCTCCCCTGCCCCTCCCCCCCCCCCCCACCCTTGCCCCCCAGGAGTGTTCATTGGAGATACTACTCTATTCAGAGAGTCAACTGTGTAGATCCTGATATGAAACGAAGAGTAGCCCACCTGTCTTATTTTGATCGAAACTGTTCTCAGAGAGATAGTGACCCATTTGTAGCCACCGATTTAATTCTTTGCACGTTTAGCAATTTTTCGTCTGCAACAATTGTCGTCTGCCTCAATCCTTAAAATAGATTTCCTCTCATTTCTTTGAAAAACTATTATCAACATGCCAGACAGTTTGGATCATGATGAGACGCTGCATTTATGCGGCGTCTCATCTGGATCCAAACTGTCTGCACAGGTAATCACCGTACACACAGCTAAAGATACTAATTTCTATAACACCGTGTGGTGAATAAAATGATATATCGGTATTTTATTTTTTCATTTCATAATAGTACACTTCCATGCCCATGCAATAAATCAACATGTCATTACTCAATCGACGGGTCGTACGGTATAAAAGTACCTTAACCTTCCGCACTCCGAGCAAACTGTCACCTGTAAATATTATCTTCTGCTTCATTTCTAAAAATGCAATTTTCTTCAATTTCTTTTAAAAATAAAACAATATCAGGGTGCAAAAACAGTTCATTTGGTATCTAATCAGAATACGAACTGTTCGCAAAGATTTTCACAGCTTCTCCGTGAGAGTGCTGACGGTTAACTCTATCGGCGCCAATGTCGCCTGTTGGCACCATTGAAAACAGTGCAGTTTGACCCTGGCTGTTTGACACTCAGTCAATTGCGTCTCAAGAGCTTGAATGAATAGGAAGTAAGTATATCTTACATCTGATTACAAATTGAGCAGACAACAGGATAGACAAAGATAAACAAAAGATAAACAAAGATAAGCAGTAACACTTCTCTAAATGGGAAGTTCAAATCAGTATTAGTGACATTCTGTTAGACAGATAGCAGTATAATGCAGGATTGAATCACGCAGAAAGTTTCCGAAGGAGCTTTCCGTATGCATTTCATCTTGCATTAAGCATCAATCTGCCTAAAAGACCCGCATTCCTCTTTGTCAACCATTCCTGGTTCGAGGTTAAAAACTTCTGAGCCTGAGTCTGAGATCATTCTCAAGCATCTGATTGGTCAGATTTCGAGCTTGCTCAAAATCTGGCCAATCAGATGCTTGAGAATGATCTCAGACTCAAACAAAAAGTTTTATAACATTGGTTCCATGTTTTGACAGTTGTTACCGTACCATCTGTTTGGCTTTATTCAATTATTTCGAATAGAACTGATATAAAATCGTTGTTTTTAATCCCTATATAATTACAAAACACGTGCTGTAGATCGTTTCTGGCTGAATCTGATACACAATACATCAACACTGTATTGTTTTCTAAATCGGACCAAAACATAGCTTAAAATATCCCAATCACTGGCTATCATTACCGAATAAGGGTGACAGACAAAATGACTGGCTAGGAACCCTGTCGCTAACTAATCTAACTATGAAGTATATCATTAGTACCGGTCGATATCGTCTCCATAGCCGTCTATACTTACGCTACGAAACCCTATTTTTCTTTTCCATTCAAGGTCTAGTGGCTGTCTGGTGTGATCTTACCCTTTTCTATCATATATACGCCATTTGGCGCTTTTAAATCATTCCCACATAGGCTATTTTTAGACCCAACCTCTTTGAAAATATCTACCGAAAAGGACCATTTACTAGAGAAAATGTAACTTTTAGAATTGTGTAGTCTTGAAACCATTGTGATAAAAAGAGCATTTGCTCCTTAGGAGCAAATTCTGTATTTATCACAATGGTTTCAAAAAGTGACTTTTACAGGGTCGTCAAAAGGCGTCAGTATGAGGGAATGGGTTAACCATATACATATACCTCATGGAGACACATTCTGATGTTGTCTTTGCAGACAGAGTAGACCCAGATCAGACGGCTCCTGACGGCGCCGTCTGATCAGGGTCTCCTCTATTTGTTTATGATATAATCTAGATATGTTTCTGCAATGTCTGTCATGGTCAAGCATTTCCATGTTCATAATACTAACATAAATATTCAGCTAATTAGTATTCATGTGTCATTAACTCATTATTTCTTACATGAATATTAATTAAGGAAAGTGTCAGCCAGTATATACAGTCATACGTATACGTTGTCTATAAATAAGATGAAGGAAAAGCAATGTAGATTCAGATCAGAGGATTCTCGAAGGAGCACACTGACTAGGCTCTGTATTGATTTCTCACATTTCTTATCAACATAAATTATTAGTGCTATAAGTAAAAGCTTTACAAATGAAATTTAATTTGCCCAAAGTATAGATTTGTGCTGGACGACTTAACCCATTACCTCATGTGCTATTTTTAGACCAAGCCTATTTGAATAAATCTACCGAAAAGGAGCATTCACTAGAGAAAATGAAAATGTTGGAATTGTGCAGTTTTGAAACCATTGTGATAAATAGAGCATTTGCTCCTTAGGCTCTATTTATCACAATGATTTCAGAATGTAAATTTTAAAGAGGCGCCAAAAGGCGTCAATATGAGGGAATGGGTTTATCATTTGCCTGTTCAATATTCCCTTAAGAAATTATAACATCGTGGATATTCACCAGCTGAAGTTTTATAATGTAAGCGTTTCAAGGAAATGTTTTGCTCTGACAAAAAACTAGAATCAGATCAATATCATGTCAAAAGCAAATAGAGAAGACCCTAATATGAGGGCTCTTATAGGAGCCGTCTGATCTGGGTTTCATCTGTTTGCTAATGAGTAAGCAATGCGTTTATATGAAGGAAAGGGTTGAAGGCACCCTGTCAAGGCACCCTGTCAAGGCACCCTGTCAAGGCACCCTCTGTCAAGGCACCCTGTCAAGGCACCCTGTCAAGGCAATGGTTGGTGCTGAACATGTTTGTCAGCACCAAATGTTGTCCACAACAATTGTCATAGTATAACTGTGTTATACAGTAAAACCCCTCTATAACGACCACTAAATTACATCGAGTATTTTGTGTTAAAGGCAGGTGGCTGCTTAAAGCAAGGTGAAAGTAAAACAGAACGCTCCCATAGGAGCGTTCTGTTTTACTTTCACCTTGCTCCATAGGAGCGTTCTGTTTTACTTTCATCTTGCTTTAAGCTGCCACCTGCCCTAAATACCAACTAATTAACACGATTTAGTGGCCGTTATAGAGAGGTTTTACTGTATTTTGGTTTGTTCAAACACTGCGATTGATTTATAACATATGTGATCCTTAAGAGATGCCTAGTTACTCGGCGTCTCATCTGGATCCAGATTCTGTGCAATTATTATCACAAATTAACACATTCCCTCCTAGACTATTTTCAGACCCGACCTATTTGAATTAATCTACAGAAAAGGAGCATAACTATAGAAAAGGAGAATTTTAGTATTGTGTAATTTTTAAACCATTGTGATAAATAGAGCTTAATGCTGGATGAAAGTCCTGCAGAAAGCTCTCAAAAGAGCTCCCTGCATGACCATCGCCACGCATTAAGCAGCCACCCGTCGGAACACTTTTCGATTCCTTTTTACTGACAGTTCGGGGTTTACAGTGCGTGGTGGCCATTTTGACACATGATTTCTTTCACATTATATAATCAACGTGTATATCATTTTTTTTTATTTCTCTTCCGTATTTTCCCACCGAAGAATAGTTGAATCCAAGGACAAATGTGTAGATCTGGTATGTAAACAAACAAAAACCAAAACCAACAAAAACAAAGCGATGAAAGTTTGCCATGAGAAGTTGGCATCGACACTAGACATGCACCCGTCACATTGCATCATGTCAGTTGAAATATCGGATATTATCTTTGGAATTCAGGTCACTAAGGGGGCATTCTTCCTCGAAAATGTGCATGTGAATGCACCAGGCTACCGTTACATTGTTATCAGGTGCACATCTCCCAAGAAGTATTGCAATAAACACTAAATATACTTTTCCCACCAGTTACAGAAGGTGCAACTATGAAATAACCCATTCCCCCATAGTAACGCATGCTGACGTTTTTGAACGACGCCTTTTTACAACGCCTTTCCACGACGCCTTTTGACAACGCCTTTTGGTGCCATTGCAAACATAATTATACGATCCTGATCAGACATTCCCCTATGCGCATACTGCATGACTTTCACAATTCGTTAAGCCGTCAGCAGTCTAAAAGGATCTAAATTTTTCTATACAGAAACTTCGAATAATCGAGATTTTACTGTAATTCAATTGTTTAACCCTTTCCCTAATATAAACGTGTTTTCACGCATTTGCAAACAGAGTAGACCCAGATCAGACGGCTCCTAGAGGAGCCGTCTGATCAGGGTCTGCTCCGTTTGCTTATGGAATAATATAGATCTGATTATACAGTATCTATCAATACCAAAAACTCATAATTATGTACATATGGCATAATAAAAATCAGCAAATAAATATTCATGATGGCATTATTTCTACAATGATTATTTAACAGGGAAAGGGTTAAGACACGATCAATGTAACTATTTGTTGCTGCAATGTTTCATGTCACGCAATACACAGCATGCTCAAATATATACTTCATGAATAGTCAGGTACGTAATAATAATTTATAGCATGCGTATTAATTCGGCAGTTTGAAATAACAGTTCACAAACACAGGACCCTTTGGTCATGGCAGAAACTATAAAATCACATTTGTATTATTATTTAAGCAGACCCTGATCAGACGGTTTCTATATGAGCCGTCTGATCTTGGTCTTCTATGTTCGCAAAGACATTAAAACGCATATCTATGATATAATCAGATAAAACAAATCGAGGGCTTGGTGCAAAACTATTGTATGTCCTTCACAAAGTGATGGAGTTACAATAGTTTTGCACCAAGTCCTCGAAATGCTAAAAGAAGCAAGGTCATGGATTTTCTTAATTTTCCATTTTCTTGGAACATACAAAGACGCTTGATCATGCTGACTATGCATGCGTAAAAGTGTCTCTCAGAGCAATTTGGCAGCAATAACATTATAACGAGCAATTCCCTTTGACAGCCTGATTGTGTCTGTCAATAAGGAGAACCACTGTGTTAAATCTGATACTGGTACGCAATGATCCGAAGAAATACAATATTAACCTAGGCGGACGACTCACGTATTGTTTTTCTTAAACTTCCAAATAAGGAAATGCGACACGCCTAAGTGTAGCGAGTACAGAGAACCGATATAGATTTTGTCTGGGTGTTACTGGATTTCATATACAATAATAACTCGATAGTTCGATGCTTAAGTAATGAAGAACTGAGAACAATTTAGGCAGGTGGCTGCTTAAATACAGGGTCAAAGTCATATAGAAAGGCGCCAGAAGAGCTTTCTGTATGACCTTCATTCTGCATTAAGCTACCAGGTGTCTTAAAGACCGATATTGATAGTGTTCGAGCTATCGGGGTTTTACTTATATTCGCAAGAACCAAAGTATATGACGTCAATGGACAGCGTGTTGTGGTCGAACATGTAGTAGTGCATATGTCAAACATTTAATTTTATTTTATTTCACATCGACCTGTTAGTGAATAGATATGACATTTCTATATGACAGCAGGTGATTACATAAGACATGATGAAAGCAAATGTAGAACATATATTTGGGGTCTTTGAGAATTACTTTTTAGGCTGAATGGTGTGTACAAGACAAGTGGAACAATATGGCAATGTTTTAACCCTTCTCTTGCTGAATTTTAAAATACATTTCTCCTTCTTTACCCATGTCCTGTTGTATAATTACATATATCTTCACTGTGTACAAGTATTTCGCTGTGCAATCACTGCTGTGGAGTACAATCCACTTGTAAATAGTGAAGACCCTGATGAGACATCTCCTGCAGGAGCTGTTTCATCTGGGTCTTCACTATTTACAGGTAGGTATATTGACGTGAATAGCAAGCGAAGGGTCATTGGGAAATTATGGCATTACAGTATTACAAAACAAAGAATGAATAGTAATCCCATGATTTTTAGAACTCTTCTCTCAAGAAAGAGACTACAATAAAACCTCTCTATAACAGTCACTAAATTGTGTTAATTAGCTGTTATTTAGGGCAGGTGACTGCTTAAAGCAAGGTGAGAGTAAAAAAGTCCTAAAGGAGCGTTCTGTTTTACTTTCACCTTGCATTAAACAGCCACCTGCATTTAATACAAAATACTTGATGTAATTTAGTGTCAGTTATAGAGAGGTTTTACTGTATTTGAATAAAATCAATGTAATCATTTTAGGACATTAAGACGATGTGCAGACTAAAATATCACTGCGTTGCATGACAGTTGTTGTTAAACTAACAGTTTTAAAAATAACTGTGCAATTTATGGCATTCATTTTTGCATAACGAAACAGGGACTACACCTTCCCAAATGGAGTTGACCCAGATCAGACGGCGCATGTAGAATCCAAAAGATCAGGGTCTGTTCTGTTTGATTATGAAATAATGTAGATTAGATTATAGTTTCTTCTGCGGTACAATATAATCTCGTTCATAATGACATTATAAAACATATTAGCAGTACAGAGTCATTTGTTTCTTACTAAATAGCAGAGACATGTACATATATGGATATGTATATGTTAACCCTTAGCCTGCAATGAAAATGCTTAACCCTTTCCCTGTTGTATATTCATGTAAGAAAATAATGACATCATGAATATTAATTAGACTCTTTCTTTTTAATGGCATATGAACGCATGCTATTTTGGCTCAGACAGATTGTGTAGAATCAGATCTATAATACATCATAAGCAAACAGAGCAGATCCTGATCAGACGGCTCCTATAGAAGCCGTCTGATCTGGGTCTACCCTGTTTGCAGATACGCGAAAATACGCTTACATAAGGAAAGGGTTAACCCATACTCTCCTACTGACGGCATTTGGCATCTCTGCAAAAGTCATTTTTGTACCATGCCATTGGCTGGAGGCCTTAAGCATATCAGAAATAAATAAAAAGAGAGCAAAGGTCACTTTCTGAAACCATTGTGACAAATATAGCATTTGCTTCATAGGAGCTAATGCTCTATCACAATGGTTTCAAAACCTACACAATTCTAAAAGTCTCCATGTCTATACTTAAAGTTCCTTTTTGGTAGATTTATTTAAAGAGGTTGGATCTAAAATTAGCCTAGGTGGGAATGAGTTACATGTAAGCTTCGATCTGTTGCCGGTGTCACTTACATTTTATTCGTCCAAGCTTTTGAGGTACTATTGACAGAGTGTCAAACAGCTTGGATCCTGATGAAACACCGAGTTACTCGGCGTCCAGTCTGGATTCAAGCCGTTTACAAATGGCGGCCAGGTGGCGCTTAGCAGGCTAAGGGTTAATAGCCATGCAAGAAAGGGTTAAATACCGTTTCTGCGGACTAATATCGTTTAATTTACCAAATATAGACCTGGTAAAGGTAAACATAGAACGGGCGTATTAATACACACTTGTACAGAGTTACGACCCTATTATAAATGCCACGAAAGAAGTAGTCCACACGATATATAACCTTAAAGTACCAAAACCGTGAAAAGTCTGTATGTGGCTGCAGGAAAACTATGTCTAATTCTTGGTCTTAAAAGTAGGACGAAATATATGCAGAAAGCTCCCGCAGGAATCCTTGTCCTTCCTACATTAAGCAACCACTTGCTTTTTAAGATAGACATGTTTTATTCACAAAGAGAACGCTTTAGAGGCGTTCTGCTGTATTTTGTTAAATCATTTATAGTTAGACAATGAACAAATTATATTCTTTGAAAACGGTTCTATGACCGGGGTCTTCACTGAAATATATGAATTGTGAACGTTATTAGTAATGTTTTATTTCAGGTTGAACTCTTTGGGCGCCAAATTTAAAAGTGTCGTCTGCAATAATAATTTCATATAATTTTTTATTCTAAACAAAATAATACTGGTATATTAGTAAAACATTTGTTTTTAAAAACCTGTATGCTTGGGCTAAAAACATACAGAAAACAGTGAAGTCCCAGGTCAGATGCCGCCTTGAAAAGGCGGCATCTGACCTGGGACTGCACTGTTTTCAATGGTGCCAACAGGCGAAATTGGCGCTGAAAGAGTTAGTGTCACTGGACAAAGTAGAATTTATATGCATCCAGATTTTGCTGCAACCTTGTATACTTGTAATATGTGTTACGAACGCTTGGAAGCTACGCCGTTAAAATGTCCGCTATGATTTATTCATTTAATTACCAAATGATATAGTAGTCTGATAAGGAAAATCTACATTAAAGGTGACAAAAGTATCAGGTTTCAAAGATTCTTCCTGCAAACAAAATGTCATGGAGTCAGCCGGTCTTTTATGTCAGTTGACAACTCCTTCAAACTGGCCACACTGATTGATTTACTGCTTGTATATTAGTGTCAGGTGTCGTATTAGGGACGTAAAATAGATTCAATTTCCCAATAAAATGCGATACACTCTGACTTGTAGAACGTGTAATATCTACCGCTGACTACGGATGGGTTTGTTCATTTTCATGACGTATTAGAAAACAAGAACTTGTCAACAAAGAAAGCAAATATTTAGAATATCACAAACAATTATCAACACAGAAAGCAACTATTTAGAATATCACAAGACATTATCAACAAATAAAGCAAATATTTAGAATATCACAAAAAATTATCAACAAAGAAAGCAAATACAGAATATCATTTAGCACTAATGGTAAAATATATACAGTTGAACTTCGATACTTCGAACTCGGATAACCCGAACTTCGAAATAACTCGAAGTAAAAGTTCAGTCCTTCCAATATTAACAATACGGAATTTTTCTAAAATGTATCACCTTACATGTATAGAAACACATATGATAGCTTAATGCAGGTCGAAAGTAATACTGAAAGCTCCTGTAGGAGCTTTCAGCATTACTTTCGATTGACATTAAGCTGTGAACTTGAGAAATTGTTCAGATTAGAAATTGTGACACGAATTTCTGTTATCTGGATGTAATTTGCATGGTCCCTTAAAGCTCGAGATGTCCAACTTCAACTGCAGGTGGTGGCCACTGGCTGTCCAATCATGTGGTACCGTCTGATCAGAGTCTGCTCTGTTTGCTTATGGTATAATATAGATATGATTCTACAGTTTCTGTCATGGCCAAAAATTCCTGTGTCTATGTGCTAATATAACGAAACAATTTAATGAATATTCATGACGTCATTGTTTCTTACATGAATGTTCATGGATGATAGGGTTAAAACAGCTGATTATACATTTGAAATGACTGCATACTGGATGTAACTGTATTGCTAAACACATAGAAAGACATATCATGCTCTGTAACCCTTTACTCCATAAATACGCCTTTCTATGCCTTGGCAAAAAAGAGTAGACACTGATCAGACGGCTCCAACTGCTCTGTTTGCTTAATTTAACCATTTCCCTGTTCTATGTTTATTTTAAATTCCATTACCTACTGATTATTCATGGATAAACTAGTTATAATAAAATATGGTCGATGGAACATTGTAGCCATGATAGAAAGTAAAGAAAAATAGCTATCAAATTCCTTTAGCAAACAGAGCAGACCCTGATCAAACTGTTCCTATAGGAGCTGTCTGATCTGGGTCTACTCTGTTTGCAAATGCTTGAGGGAAAGGTTTAAGACATACTAAAGATATAATTCTACAGTTTCTACCATGGTAAAAAATCCCATATGCCATTGGAGCTTTCTGCGTAATTTTCAACCTGCATTAAGCTGCCACCTGTCTGAACCGCTTGCACTGATACTAATTTTAACATTCGTTATATAGTGGTTTATTGTAAAACTATTATCTGTTGGTAGTGACTGTATTTTTCGGTTGTAAGATGCAGTTTTGTCAAGATGTACATCCATTAATATGCTGTTTCTTAAATCTTACCAGCTTTTTATGGTGATACAGAATGTCAGAATTCTAGATACAACGGCACAAAAAAAATGAACAAACGTACATCATAAAAACTAACAGAAAACATATATTACTTCACTAAATCTTTCATTAAAAGGGTAATAAAAATATAAATAAAAAAAGTTAAATAAAAATGAATCTTTACGGGAACATCTGGGGTTTTTGTATAAAATTAACGGGTACAGTACAGCCCCTCTAACGCGACCATCAAAATGAGGTATAATTTTGGGTCTAAGAGGCAGGTGGTAGCTTA